>CM077155.1:148344006-148376506 GCA_039583875.1 Platanthera guangdongensis | reverse complement strand
AGAAGGCAGCCCGCCTCTAGCGCAGGCCAGCTCGCCTATAAGCGCCGGACCGCCTCCGCGCGAGGCGAGCCGTAGGAGCCCGGCTCGTGCTCGCCCAAAGAGAGAGGCGAGCTGCGAGTTGTCAGACCGCGTCCGCCCAGCAACGTGGCGGGCTGGTCCCGATTTTCCCCCATGAATGGGGTGCAGGTATCATGCGATTAGCTTAATTTGGTCTGCTAAAATGTGATTAAGTCTGCTATTAGCTCCTCAGAACAGCGAATTTGCATTGTTGGCAGGCCACTTTTGGCAGCATATAGCTGCGCAAAACAACTGGAGGTTGGTTGTTGGCAGGTCATCTTCAGAAATTTATAAATAGACTCAAGGGGTACCTCAGGTGTCATGCTTACTTATGCCCTGATCTTCTTGCGCTTTTTGGGGTATCCTTAGCTCAGCACCTGGCTAAGGAAGAGAAACGCTCTAAGATCTTCCAGGTGTGTGATGAGACCTCTATACTAGAGCCTTGGGTCCATTTCTTGTTCTGAGTCTCTAGTTGTTTGAGCTTGTGAAGGAGAAGTAAGTGTGATATCACTCCTTCCCCAAGGGTTCGTGTACAACCCCATATCCGATGAGTAGTGGTCAACAGGAGACAAATCGGCCAAAGTCCAGCAGTCCGGGTCATAGGCGAGCCGGAGGGAGGCGAGATCCCTGGAAGCCCCCTCGGCTCGCCCAAGTGGGGTGGATGGTATGAGGGGCGAGTGGAGTAGGTAGGCTCGCAACCGCCCCAGGGGGTCGGCGAGCAGCGGGCGAGTAGAGTAGGTTGTCTCGCCGAGCCCACGGGCGAGTGGGGCAGGTCGGGCCCGCACTCGCTCAGGGCTGGGAAGAGGCGGCGAGTGTCAGCTCCATCGAGCACTCGCCGCCCCAGACGAGTGGAGGTTCTAGAGGGCCACTCACACAGTTTTTTTGTGATGTATCTTTACCATTTTTCCTCAGTTGGTCTGCCTACAGCCTGTTAGAACATCAGAGTTACGATGTTGGCAGACCCAGTTGGGCTGCACATAACTGTTTGGAACATCGGAGATTGGTTATTTGCAAGTCATTTTCAGAAATCTATAAATAGACCCAACGAGATACCTCAGAAGGCATGTTGTGCCTCGGTCTTCTTGCGCTTTCTGAGATACCCTCAGCTCGACATTTGGCTAGGGAGGGGAAGCACTCTAAGATCTTCTGGGTGTGTGGTGGGACTCCACGTCGAGCCCTTGGGTTTATCCCTTTTTTTCCTTAGTTGTTTGTCTCGCGAGAGAGAAGTAGGTGTGCGATCACCCCTTCCCCAAAAGTGAACTTCACAGACCGAGTTTTCGGTTTCAACAGTTCGAACTTCACAAAAATTGATTTTCGATTTCAACACTTTGTTTATATAAATGAGCGTGAACAGTGTAAAACAGCAATTGTATAAGCAAATTGTCATATATATATATATATATATATATATATATATATATATATATATATATATATATATATATATATATATATATATATATATATATATATATATATGAAATTGCACAGCTTTTTTTAAAAAACAATACAGTTTTTTTTTATTTGGAATTTGTCCCAAAGAAAAAAAAATTATTTTTTTAAAAAATAAGTATTAAACATGATTACCTAAATTGTTAAATTATATTTTTATTTCTACAATTACAAATTTTTGGTGTTTGATATGAACATCTCTTTGATATACATTTTAAACTATACCTTTCATTATTTTTGAAACATTCAAAAATATCAATTATGTCCTCATTTTTATATTTTAATGACTTGACTTATATTATAATTTATTTCAAATAAATTAAAATACAATGTTGATTCAAGTAATTACACAATCAAAAAATTAGAAATAATGATGAAAATTCATTTAAATTCAAGAAGTTTTTTAGTAGAGCTCCTACACCTACTATGGTAGGTTGTCATTAGGCATGTCAGCGGTTTATTCAATGAAGGTTGTCATTAGAGATATCAGTGGTATTTTCGAGGTAATGACATTAAATCAATCGACTTTATTAAAGTCAAAATTAATACATTTAGGTCAAAACGTATATTGTTTTACAAAATAAAAATTATAATATTTATGTATATTTTTTTACGGTCATTTTGAGTACTCATATGTATATGTTGCGGGCGAAACCCGTCTTGATGGGGCGGGCGAAACCCGTCGTCGCCGGTCGGGTTTCGTCCCCTTCCATTTCCTGGATGCGGCTGAAAGCCGCCCAAGAGCATCGAGCCGGGGCGGGCGAAGTCCCCCGTCGCCGGCAGGGTACTATCGCGTCTGGTCATAGAGGCGGAGCCCCATGTCAGGCACTCGTATTCAATATACTAAATACTTTGTTAATATAAAACATAGCACCAAATTTATTTTAAACATTAACTACACATGTTGGTATTAAATCAAAGGAAATGAAAAAATGACCACGAGATTTTTCCGGAGTTAGCAGCGGAATGGGGAGCGGACAAAAAAGTTCCGATGATTTTGGGCGAGAATTCGACAAAGCAGCAGGTTTTGGGCTGCGTTTATCAATCATCATAATTTATTTGAACCCAAAAGTCACAGTAATGAGCTAATTTTTTTTAAAAAAAAAAAAACTTTTGTGAAAGTTTTTACTTTTTTTATATATACGAGAAGCTCCGCATGGGGTTCGCCCGTGCTCACTGACTCTTAGCGGGTTACGCCCGCAATCGAGCGGGTGGCGCCCTCATTCGAGTGGGATGTGCCCGCATTCGAACTGTGGTGCTTGATGCTCTCGGACGGAGTTCACCCGCAATCGAGCGGGCCGCGCTCGTATTCGAGCGGGATCTGCCATAAGCATTCGAGCAAATACTTTTATGTAAAGCATATATACATACGAGTACTTAAAATGTACGTGCTCGCTAACTCCGACGCGGATGCGCCCGCAACCGAGCGGGCTGCGCCCGCATCCAAACCCCGCATCCAAGTGGGCTGCACCCGCATCCGAGAACGGGCAGATCCGAGCGTGTTGCGCCCGCATTGTAGCAAGGGCACGGGCGAGCGGATTGTGCCTGCATCCGAACACGGGCGTTTCCAAGGCTCTTCAATGCTATTTGGATGTAGAGCAAATAACACCCATGGGTACATTTTGTTGAGCAAATTTTACATATAATATAAGTAATTAATCACAGGATCATAATATGAAATCTTTGAAAGTTATAAGAAGCACAAAACTTTGAAAATTAAACCAAAAGCTGTCATCATGCACAAAAAAACCAGCATAATTTTGACATTGAAAGTGACTCCAAAATACGGTCACCCGCTTCCGTCGAAACAATCCAAACCCTAATCTTGTAAGTTTCATTCAGTGGCCACGGGAGATCCTGTTTCAATGAAGGATGCACGAAAAAAATCAATAAATAGCATGTTGTGGCGTGTTAAAACAGTTATTGTCGAACCATGGTATATGACAAATGTTTATGGTTACCTCCGAATCATATCGATAACAAAATTCAACTCTTCTCGCACACTCAAGTCTCTAGGCACTGCTGATATAATTAGCCTAAAACCTTCAACTTCAACACGCGGAATAGTAGACCACTTGGTTGCACTCATTTTGCAAATTTCATCATAGTATTCGTAATTGGGGTCGGTGGTAACACTGGTGTTGCAGTTTTTTCCTCCCGAGATAGGCAAACTGAGAAACACACAGTACAATCTAGAATCTATTTGGTTCGGCGTTTTGCTGCTCCGTTTGGGGCAAACACCGCCGGAAGGCGGGTAAACAAATGAACCTCTGGCGGCGTTTGCTCTGTTTCCACCCGTCCTCCTTGAGAAAAGCCCCAAAAAGCTCGTTTGGAGAAGCCACCTCCACCCTCCAATTCGAACACTCCGTTTCCATCCGCCGGATCGATCCGCCACGGCCGAACCAAATGAAGTCCTAGTCAAATGGAAGTATTTAAAATTTTATAACATTTTAGATTATTTAAAAAGCAATATATTAGATTGTTGAAAGAGTAATAATAGAACCAGCTTTTAGATTATTTCATCTAATAATAGAACATTACAACCAGTAATAGAATAAAGCTTTTTAGATTATTTCATCATAGTATTCCGAGCATGTTCTACAACTTCTGCTTCAAGCTTGAGCTGGTTCTATTTAAAAAGCAATAATATTTGGTAGAGTTTCACCGGGTCCATCCACAAAGAATACTGCATCCCTCTTCTATCTTATGTAATCACTAATAATGTTGAAAGCAGCAAGTTGATCATCATTAGGATTGTTGATTACAGCCAAATCGTCGGATGACACAGGGATAGACAGTTCGTCTTTGATTAGGCTTGAAATGCTACTATCTTCTTCGAGTAGCCCCAGAAGCTTAGTAGTCGCCTTAAATGTTGTAAAGATTTGACCATTAACTATGCGTAGGTGCTCGAAGGACTTGGGTTCAGAAATGTGATTCAACAAAAGGCGTAGATAAAATCTTTCACCCTCAGCGGGCGATACTGCGTATAACCGTCCCACAACTTTCCGAGTTGTAGACCTTATCCACTTTCGAGCTGCGATTAACCATCTGTAGTGTTTTGCAAAACCAATGTACAAATAAGCAGTTTCCTCCAGGTCGTCATTATATATTGTGAAAAATTCGGTTAACATAGTTTTGGAATTCCGATCGTCGTCATTATATATTGTGAAAAATTCGGTTAACATAGTTTTGGAATTCCGATCATCAGCCAAAACCTCTGAAAGGTTAACCCGATACTGAATTTGATATTGATTAGGCAGGTGGACCTGTAGACGCACTAAAGATGGATAGGTTTGATACATCTGGAGCTTGAATAATTTCCATATTGCTTCTAGTGCACAAATCCAGCGCCCGTTTACGTACTTGCTGACTTCGTCATAGTTTGGACCTGGTCGTACCTCGAAAGATACACAATCAGGGCCTTTGTATACATAATTATATAGATATTTAATGTTCTTTATGATACTACATATCTCAACATTGATGTGACAGTCATATCTGAGGAGAAGCCATGGGTTATACGGAACAACCCATCTATTATCGACCACCAAATCCGCATTTCGGCCCAATGCAATGTGTCTTATCATTTTGACGACGATATAATGGATATGAATCCATTCCATGAATAGTATACTGTAAAAAATGCTTCGGAAAGCCCTATGAATAGCAACTCCGCATTTCGAAAAATTCTTCGGAATACTACGATGAATAAATTAGATTTTAGATTATTTAAAAAAACAATAATAGAAGCAGTTCAAGCTTTTTTAAGCTTAAAAAAACTTGAGCTTATGTATGAATATATATATATACACGAAAGATAATATTGAACGGGCACGGGTATCATCCCATGCATTATTGCAATTGAGGTAGTGTCGCGGTTGGCCGTAGAGCCGGGGCCCGCGCCTGTCAGACTGTCACGGGCATGGCACCCCAGCGTTGGCCCTGCCTGCTCGCGGTCGGACAACCTCTGACGGGTTCTCCAGGGTCAGGCAAACCCGCCGGTGGGCCCCGAGCAGGCCGCCGGCGGATGGTCGAGGACATAACCGCATACCCTGTGCGGTTTTTTATGATTTTATAATACAAATTTTGTTTGGTTTTTAATTTTCTAATTAATAATTTTCAATAATTTAACAAGTAAATTATATTTGAAAACTAAATAAATGATTAAAAATTTATACCGACGGCGCTCCAATTTAGGATCTCACAGGCATGGCACCACAGGCGTTGGCCTTGCCTGCACGCGGTCAGACAATCGCTGACGGGTTTTCCAGGGTCAGGCAAACCCGCCGGTGGGTTACGGGCAGGCCGTCAACGGACAGTCGCGGCAATAACCGCGTACCCCGTGCGGTTTAATTATGATTTTAAAATATAAATTTTGTTACCGGCCGGGTACTATCGCGCTAGACACAAGTGGCCCCGTGCACTGTCACTCGTGTGTGTGTGCCCGACACGGCGCTCCGCCCCTACTGCCCCGCACGACAGTACCCGGCCGGCGACAACAGGCTTCGCCCCCTCCTCACCATGCCCCGCACGACAGTACCCGGCCGGCGACAACAGGCTTCGCCCCCTCCTCACCACCCCCCCCCCCCCCCTCCCCGGTTTGATTCCGACCTGGTGCGTCTAATAATCTGTTCTTTAGTTTTTCACTTCCAAATTGTTTCTCACATCATGGGATAAAAAAATGCAATTCAGGGTTAAATAAGAGCACATGAACGGAATAGATGGGACTGTTCTTTTTACAGAACGGGTGGGGCTTGATCGGGCCACCATATGGAGAGCGGGCCTCCGGCATATGCAGAATGGGCGGGTATACTGATCAATGTTCATCAAGAACTTACTGATGATCTGATTGCCCCTAAGTGTCAATTGGCTTGATCTTTAAACCAAGTAGAGATACTGATTTGTAGAGTTGATGTACTTTCTTTTTATATCCATTAATCATTTTGAAGCTCCGTAAACCAAAAAAAATCTATTTTATCATGAATTAGTTGATTGGATTGTTTAGAATTTTTTATAAAGAAGAACCAAAATGCTTTATTGGCAAGATGCCAATGAATTTCATAATACATACAAATTTGTTCAGAGCAATCGGTTTAAAGCTGAAAATCATCTGAAATTGTGAGAGCTAGGAAAACGCCGCAGGGAAGAAAACGACGCACTAAAGAGGATGAAAGCTGAAAATGTCGCAAGAGGGTGAAACCTGAAGATATCTCCTCTTTGGTTCTATTCCGGTAAGAGAAGACAATACCTGACTCTGCCCTAGCCGAGAACTCCGTCAGTCTTCGGTTCTATTCCAGTAGAAGTCAGCACCCAACTCTACCCTAACCAAGAACTCCACAGGTTTTGGAATCGATCTTCGGGTACGATCGATCAAAATCTTCTGGTTTGATCCATAGTTGTCAAGGCGCGCGCCTAGGCGCGCCTGAGGCGCCGGGCGCACCAGGCGCAGCCCGCCGCGCCTCAGCACAGCTGAGGCGGGCGATGTGCCCCAGGCGCACCTCAGGCGCGCCGAGGCGTGCCTCGGCGCGCGCCTTACAGGCTCCCAGGCGCGCCAAAGGCCCGCCAGAGCCTTTTTAGGTATTTTTTTTAAAAAAATTTTTGATATTGGCAAAAAACATGATCTTAGACGCACCTGAGACACCCCCTAGGCGCACTTGGGCGCCCAATTCGATGAGATTGAGCGAATTGGGCGCCCAATTCGCTGAGATTGAGCGAATTGGGCGCCCAATTCGCTGAGATTGAGCGAATTGGGCGCCCAATTCGCTGAGATTGAGCGAATTGGGCGCCCAATTCGCTGAGATTGAGCGAATTGGGCGCCCAATTCGCTGAGATTCCGTGAATTGGGCGCCCAATTCGCTGAAATTCCGCGAATTGGGCGCCCAATTCGCTGAAATTCCGCGAATTGGGCGCCCAATTCGCTGAAATTCCGCGAATTCGCACAATTTCAGCGAATTGGGCGCCCAATTAGCTCAATTTCAGCGAATTGGGCGCGCAATTCACTCAATTTTCTTTTTCCTCCAATTTTGAGCCTCACGTGCCTCAGGCGCGCGCCTGCGCCTTGCGCATAGGCTCCAGGGGCCCTTTGCGCCTCAGTGCGCCTTGCGCCTTTGATAACTTAGGTTTGATCGACGAAATGAAGTGGAAAGGAACATCAACCATCTTACTCTGCCCTAGGCCAGAACTCCACGGGTTTTCGGTTTGATCGTCAGCACCCGTGCGAGGTTTTCAAAACCCGTCGATGTTCGTCTCTCGCCATGCGCAAAAAGAATAAAACCTAGGTCACGGGAGGACAAAATGAATAACAGAAGCAAGGATGAGGGGCTTTCGTTTGTTCCAGATCGGAACTCTTTTTTTTTTCTAGGATCGGGAATGAGGAGAGAGGGAGGGAGAAGGATTTTAGGAGAATTTTTATTTGCAGTCCGCGATCTTAGGATCCAACGGTCCACATTAATTCAATGAATTTTTATTTGCAGTCCGCGATCTTAGGATCCAACGGTCCACATTAATTCAATGAATTTTTATTTTATGTTTATTAACAGACCACGGTATTTCTTTTTAATATACTATATATATATATATATATATTTTTACATATATAAAATTGACACTTCGCACCTCCGCCCAATTACAGTAATACTGACATTTTGCATCCTGGGACCATTTTGGGAGGGTATTTCGGTCCAATTGTGAAAGAACACCTTTGGCGTCTCTTCGACCAGCATCGAGGCCTTCTTCTAAACAATATTCGTTGAAACAGAAACAAATAAAAGTTGAAGATTGTTAGAGAATATGAGGAAAAACGATGTAAAAGCTCATGTATAAAGCTCATCTTTAGGCCCGGTTATTCTTTCTTTTATTAGTCTCACATCTCTTGTATAGGATTCTTTCTCCTTCTCTTCTCCTATATATTTGTACTCACTCTTGTATTTTGATTATGACAAAGTATATACAAGGTTTGGCTCTACTTTTCTACATGGCGGAGGGAAGGAGCGAGGAGACCGAGATTTTATTAGCCTTCTCATTCCACAGCACCATCGGCTCGCCGGCGTGGTCCTTAACCATCGCACCTAGGCCAAAATTGTGATGTGCATCCGACAACTCCTCGCAAGCCTCGGGCTCTGTCTCAGCAGATGGTTCAGAGAGGTCTCCCGCGCCCCGGCCCTCCTCCTGTGGATCCCTTTGGACTTGCTTACCCTTGGAGGCAGGGACACCATTACTTTTTTGAGCTTCTTGCGCGACGGCGTGGAGCGAGGCGAGTCGGGGTTGGCAGATGCAGTTCATTTCTTGTTGTTAGACGGGGCAGATGATTCTGGCTCCTTCCTGAACGCCGTCGCGGCTGCCCTCTCCAGGGTGAGTGGATCGGTGACTATCTCAGCATCTGCATAAGCTGGGTGCTCCGGGATCAATCTCTCCCCTGAAGGGAGATGTCTCAACGTCCTTCAAGGAGTAATTATCACCGGCGAGAACGAAATGGAGCGGGGAGTAAGCATACCTTCGCCCGGAAGTACCGAGGGGAGCAGGTCGAGACCCCTCCTCAGAAACGTGACCACGAAGTCCTTATGAAGAAATAACTGATGGAGGTTGGCGTCATCGCCTGACACTGTTGAAGCGCGGTACGTTGCCTCGTTCCGCTGAATGGGCAAGTATGGAATATTCCCAAGGTCCCTTTTGATGAAGACAAACTTTGTAACCCAATGGTGTTTTTTGTTGGCGGTCTCGCGCACCTTGAACTATGAGCCGACGAAGAAGGTGACGTCATCGTTGGTGGCCCGGTAGATGAACAGCTTCCAGAAAACGGTGATGTTGAACTCGATCCGTTTCTTGCGGAGGAAGCATGCAAAAGCCCCTAAACCCTAAACCCTAAATGAGGAGAGAGGGAGGGAGAAGGATTTTAGGAGAATTTTTATTTGCAGTCCGCGATCTTAGGATCCAACGGTCCACATTAATTCTATGAATTTTTATTTTATGTTTATTAACCGACCACGGTATTTTTTTTAATATACTATATATATATATATATATATATATATAATTGACACTTTGCACCTCCGCCCAATTACATTAATACTGACATTTTGCATCCTAGGACCCTTTTGGGAGGGGTATTTCGGTCCAGTTGTGAAAGAACACCTTTGGCGTCTCTTCGACCAGCATCGAGGCCTTCTTCTAAACAATATTCGTTTAAACAGAAACAAATAAAAGTTGAAGGTTGTTAGAGAATATGAGGGAAAACGATGTAAAAGCCCATGTATAAAGCTCATCTTTAGGCCCGCTTATTCTTTCTTTTATTAGTCTCACATCTCTTGTATAGGATTCTTTCTCCTCTTCTCCTATATATTTGTACTCACTCTTGTATTTTGGTTTTGACAAAGTATATACAAGATTTGGCTCTACTTTTCTACATGGCGGATACCTCCTTTGTAATCGCAACTATCTGCGCGGCTTCTTCCCTCCTTCCCGCTGTTGTTTTGCGGTCTCCACTTTTCTAACCGCCCATCTCTCTCTGTGGCGGCCTGGTGTTCTGCTCGTCGCGCACTCTCTTAGCTGCGGCCTTTCTTCCTTATCCTTCTCGTCGTGGTCCAGTCCTAAACGTTGGCATGTGTGCTCCTTGGCGACTTCCTCTAATTCGCCGCGACCTGGTGTTATGCTCGTCGCGGCCTGGTGCTCTGCTCGTCACGCGATCTCTCGCTGCCTCTTGTCGCTGCTCCTTGTTGCTTCTTGTCGCTACTTCTGATCGCTGCCTCTAGTCGCAGCTTCTTGCCGCTGCATCTAGTCGCTGCCTCTGTCCTCTAGCCCTTAGGAATTCCTTCTAGTCGCAGCAGTCTCGCCTTAACCACTGCTTCTGTCCGCAACGGCCCGGTGTTCTGCTCGTCGCTCACTCTCTTAGTCGCGGCCTCTCTTCCTTATCCTTCTCGTCGTGGTCCCTCCTAACCGCTGGCATGTGTTCTCCTTGGCGACTTCTTCTAATTCGCCGCGATCTGGTGTTATGCTCGTCTCGGCCTAGTGCTCTGTTCGTCGCAGACGGGCGCTCTGCTCGTCACGCGATCTCTTTGTCGCGCCCTGTTAACCACGGCGGCCTGGTCTTCTAACCGGTCGGCAAGTTTTCCCAATCATCGTTCTTGACGTTGTCCGCATGGCTTCGGACTCGCCTACTGCTTCTGATTCAACTACTCTTCCCGGACATCCTTGTGTTGCTCTCTTGGAACTTCGTGATGAATTACAAAGATTTTGAGGGAAGCGAGGGCAACAGACTGCTGTTCGTTACAATTTTGAGAGATAGAGAGAGAGTACTAGGCTCATAGGGTGACAGACCACCTCTCACAGAGCTAATTCTTTTTCCTACTACAATAGCGAGGTTCACTCACTAGATGCTTTGAATGCTTTAGAGTCCTTGACTGTCGCTTCGACACGGGAACAGCTTATTTGCTTTAGAGTCCTTGACTGTCCCCTGCTGTGCTTAAAGGAGCCTGGGACGTTGGTCTTGTCCGCTACATAATACGCTTGTTCGTGAATTGAGAATGTTGAGTGCCTATAGCAATTCTGGGAGCGATGCGTGTAGAGGAGCACTTGGAGCAGACATGAGATCGGAGTGCACGACAGTGCACTTGGAGCGGTCTTGGGAGCAGAGCGCGCGACGACACACTTGGAGCGTGGGCGTACGGGAGGATGTGCGCAAGGAAGAATGTGTGCACGACGGGACTCGTGCGCAGAGGGACGTGCGCGAGAGAGAGTGTGTGCAAGGAGGAACGTGTGCACGAAGGAGCGCACACGTGATGGTGAAGGAACGTGCCCGCGAAGGAACCCGCACACAAAGGGGCGCACAAGCGATGGTGAAGAGACTCGCGCGAGGAGGAACGCGCACGATGAGGAATGTGTGCACAAAGGGGGGTGCGCACATTGACGGGGAGACGCGCGCGAGGGGGAGCGCGTGAGAGTATTAACGTGCGCACAAAGATGTGTGTGCACGTTGGCGGAGAGATGCGCGCAAGAGGGAGCGCGCAGGAGTAACGTGTGCACGGAGGGACGTGCACGCTAAGGAGGAGAGAATGAGAAATCGTAGGAGAAATGAGTGACGAGAGAGAAAATCTGTATGAGTGGGAGAGGAGAGAGAAAATCTGTAATAGGAGCACGAAGTGGGAGAGGAAAGAGAAAATCCATAGGAGGAATTCCGAGGAGCGAAAAAGTTGAAAAGAATGAGGATCCGGGACTCTATTTATAGGCCCTAAAGGTGGTTACGGTGGTTATCCGGTTAATCGCAAACCGTAACCACCGTAATTACTAATTGCAGACCGATTTCATGATCGTTTAAGTTAATAAAAAAACTCAACTTTTATGAGCCAACACACGCGCGCGCGGATATACATTATTTTTGCACACTGTATATCTCCCGTTGTAATGTGCATTACAGTGGGGCGACCAGAGCTGCGGGCTCGCCGGCCACCGGCCGTCCCGGGCTCGTCGGCCCTCGCCGCGTATATTTCCACGCCGACGAGTCCAGGGCGGCAGGTGGCCGACGAGCCCGCAGTCGCCGGCCTCCCCGCTATCTTTGCAAATTGGATTAAATCCGACGGCTATACGTGGCACGCAGATATGGACTGGAAATACGTGTAACGTGTACATAAGTTTTTCCGCAGTGATCTTTCTGTCGGTGGATTTAATGTCGAAAAAAAATTGTCGCTGCAGCGGGGGGGCCGGCGGCAGTGGGCTCGCCGGCCACCAGCCGCCTTGGGCATGTCGGCGTACACGAGGACGAGCCCAAGGCGGCCGACGAGCCCGTAGCCATCGGCCACCCCGCTGTAATGCAGCATTACCGGCGAGACCGCAGCTGTCGACCACCACCCTGTCATGCGCAAAGATGAGCGCAAAAAAATTATATACGTGTTGCGCGCATATATATAAAGCAGTTTTTGTGAAATAAAGCATTCTAGTAGCCACTGTTTTGATATTTAAAAAATATCAGATGAATATATATATATATATTGGATAGCGATTAGGCGAGGTATAAATTCACTTTATTAGCACACAATTATGAATTCACAGCCGTCGAATCTAACGCATTAGATTTGACGTATGATTGCTGGAGGCAGGCGGTTGGCAGATGCTTACGGACCTCCTCCGCCGCCGGCTAGCGACCAGTTGGCCGGGGATATGCCTCCGGCGAGTTCGTCGGATTCAGGCGATTCTCCCGGCCACATCTTGACGACCTGGTGTCGTCGGCGATCGCGGTTGGGATCCATTTTTCAGGCGGGTCAATATCTTACTATAAAACCCATGTCCTTGTTCTCGCTTCACCTTCACTCCTCCCTCCATAAACAAAGGCGGTGTTCCTCAAGGGCTCCAAAAGAAGAATCGGAAAATGATAATGATAGGGGATGGGGGCGATGCGATCTGGCAGTTAAACCGTGGCTGACCAGGCGTGCTCTTGCGCCGGGAATTAGTTAGATGAAATTTGAAATGAATAATGGGGGGTAGTTTAGTAATATTAATTGTCTGGAAGTCTAATAAACAAGAGCTTAATTTTATGAAAATATGGTTCTTTGTTTTTAAAAAGCCTGTGTCTCCCTCCTCATCTCCGTCCTCGCCACTCCTTTCACTCCTCCCTCCACAATCAAAGGTGACCCAAGAAACACACTCTTCAACCTTCACTCCCCTCTCCATAATCAAAGGCGCTACAGCGATCCAAAATTGTTTTCAAGAACAGTCAAAAAAATGAAGAGAAAAGTTGTGGAGCATGCTAATGGCGGAAGCAATGCCAATGACAATGCGGAGCAGAATGGATTAGATTTTCTAGAAGATCAATTAGGTATGAGCACGAATTCAGATTTTATCAGTGCTGATGTGGTCGAATTATTAGAGAGCCGATCTGAAAATCTGGCCCGCAAAGATGAAAAAACTGGAAAACCAAGTTTGCAAGATCACACGTCTGAAATTGCTCTTAATGCTGAAGAAAAACAAATTATCGATGGCTTGACACGTGAGAAGAGGTACAGCAGGGAAGAAAAAGACAAGCAGATGGTTGAATTTTTAGAGAGCAGACCTAAAAATCTAGCAAGCCAAGATGAAGAAACAAGAAAAAAAACTTGTTCAAGGGAGAAGAGTGGTGTAATTAGCCAAGAAAAGGTGATCAATCTGTTCGAATTTTACAAAATTCGAGAAGAACCATTTTTTAAAGTTGAATATGAAGAAGAAATTGAAGTGAAAGTTGATAATTCAACTTCTGATGCTAAGGAAGAACAGAAAAATTGGTTTGGCCTTTTCTGTGCAGCCTTGAAGGTCGTTAAAGATAGAAAATTATTGTTCAGTAATAATGCAAATCTTCTCTAGACGCCTTCCATGTGTGAGCCCGCGTCCTTTGAAATTCCAGCCCCCTCGTTGCAAGACATTGCGTGAAAGTTCTCTCTGACAATATAGAAGAGGTTGAGTCGCTTGAAGGCTTGCCCGATTCTCTCATGCATAAGATTACAGCTCAGATATGTCGTTTCGGATGTATGTATTCCCACATCCTTCATCTTTTTATCAAGGGGTTTCCCTCTAAAATATACTTGAGCGGTGGTTCTTGGCAATTTAAGGGCAAATTGAGGAGGTTTTCTCTCAATTCAATATTGATAGGCTGAAGGTATTTTTTCTCTTGTAGTGCAAATTCCATGTGATAATTAAAATGATGCATGTTATGTGCATGTGCTGGTTCTCATTTTATATAAAGTGTTTACGTGCTCATTTTTTTTGCCTTCCCAAGCTATGCCCCGCTTAAAGGAAATCGTATTTTTATCATAGTATTGTTTCCACTATTATAATTTATCATATAATTGCTTCTTACTTGCTCTTATGGATGTGTAGCTATCTAATATTGATTCTAATTTATTTACTTCTTGTTCATTTAACTAGGTGTTGCATCTAAACTTCTGTGGTGATTGGTTGCTTGATGATATAGTGAAGTATATAATAGGTAAAGCTCCAAATTGTTTGTCATCGCTTAATAGTCTATCCCTACATGGTGCTAAACTTCTGTCAGATAAAGGCGTAAATACAATTATTTCTTCAACTCGACTTTTAAAATCTAGATTTGAGTTGGTGCGAATATATAACATCCAAAGGAATCAAATCTTTAGTTAAGAAATTGGGACCTGTTTTGCAAGAACTTTATATGAAAGGTTACATTCGTGTGGACGTGATGTCGATTTTGACTGGCATTGAAGAAGCTGAATTTGTTAAACAATTGATTCCTCAGGTTCAAAAATGAAGAGACTTAGCATTGTTATGTGCTGGTATGATCCGTAGCTCATTGTTTTACTAAATTTTTTTCAAATAAGGATTAATGGATTGTGCTATTTCTTTCCGCACGTCAGTCTCCGCATATTTACCGAGCAAGATACATTTCAACTGTATGATAACATTTCAAAAATCAAGTGATGTTAAAATATGCGATCAGATATGCTTTAAATACTATGCCCGCACGGTGATTTTCGTAGGAGTAACGCACCTATAATTTATTCAATATTGATAGTGAGATAGTACGGCTCTATTCTTTATTTATAGTCCTCATAAAACCTTTTCAATTTTCACCTTTTGTTTGCACACACTTTCAGGTAGACTACTATCAAAGCAATTCTCAGTTTCACCAAACAATTTCATTTATATGCAAGCAACTGAGCAACGCCTCACTGAAAACTATTGGTTTTAATTATCCTCACTGAAAACTATCGGATTTTGGTGGACTACAACTAAATGATTCCGCATTAGAGCATCTTGCCAATGGTGGTCTATTTCAATCACTCAAATTAACTGGAATTCAATTCAGGTCTCCTACAATTTAACCTTTAAAATATTATGCATCAAATATCATTGTTTTATATAAAAAAAAACAACCAAAGATTGCTTTTTATGTACGGTTTAGCACTGTTACATCACTTTATATTTTATTTTACAAATATAATCCGAATTGAACAACTTGGATGCTGATTTTAAAATGCATACTTTGCTGCAAATAGATAAGTGTTTCAAAAATAGTAGGATATTTCACCATTCCCGCATTAGAAAAACATTTTACTGCACTACTTATTGACCATCTAATTCCTTTTAGCAAGCTATTTGATACATATTGCAATACTATTTTGTTGATCAATTTCCTTTTAGCAAGCTATTTGATACGTAGTGCAATACTACTTTTGTTGCGGTCAAACTCGGCGCTCCAAAACCCGTCTAGATTAAACCGTGTAAGCCCGAAAGCGGTCGAGCGCGCCAACAGTCACAGAATAAGAGAACAAATGCACAAAACAGTTTTAGCGTGAAAAAATATCTCAACCGGGTAAAAAACCACGTGATCGGATCTGTGACGTTCAAACTCCACTATCAGCTTCGGGATACAATTTGTTCGCAGAACCGAGGCGACGGGGCGCTCCTCGTTACAACTTGGAGGAGAGAGTTTTTCAGGCGCTCGGTGGGCAACAGACTGCTCCACGCGAGGCTCAGGTTTTACAACTTCCAGACGATGGAGTGGGCTCCTTGGCGTTGTACGAAGGTAGAACACAGCTGCGAAGCGTGCAAAATGGAGTTGGCGAGAACTTTCGGGATGATGTGCGCTAAGGGGCTTCTCCGACCGGCTGGTGAAGCTTGCTCTTTCTCGATGGACTTAGACGAATTTCCGATGGAGAGGCGGCGGCTCGTATGAGAATTCTGTCAGAGCTCTGGCCTGGGAAAGAAGAAAGCTAGGAGGAAAAAGATGAGAATGAGAGAGGCTTGGGGGCCTTTTTATAGCTTACAGGAGGTGATTACAGTAGTTATGCGGCTATCCGCACATCATAACTACCAATATCATTATTTTTAGCAAAGTTTTGAGCGTATATTTCGCTCATCATATTTGTTTTTTTTGCAGACCAATAATTTAATTAATGATATTCCCCCACTAACCATGGAGGTTAGTGTGGTTTCCCATGAAATGGGCGGAGGCGATCATGACGGAATGAACGAACGGCGAGGAAGGTCCGCCATGAATGGGCGACCATCTTGGCGGTGAACGACCGTCAGCGAAGGAAGAGGAGCCACGGACGACGGAATGGCTAGACGGAATGGCTAGCCGCGACGGGAGAGAACGCGGTCGCCAGAGGCCGCCGCGAGGTGGGGGCCGTGGGAAGGGGCAGTCGCGGCGCGGCCGGCCTTGTGTGGCCGCAGGAGGCTTCCAAGGCTGCGGCGCGGCCTCCATTGCGGGCACGGCTCTGGCAGGATCGGCCGGGCGCGACTCTAACGGGGCCGATCGGGCGCGGGTCGGCCATAGTGGTTGCTCGGATGATGCATAAAGTGGGATCGGTGCGCGGAGGAACGAGTGCGACGATCACGCCGAGGGGAGGGGCGGTCGGGCGCAGCTCTGACAGGGTCGGTCGCCGGCCAGAGGGGCTCTGGCGGGGGACCGGTCGGGTGCAGCCCGCCCGGCGCCGGCGGCCGGCCAAAGTGGTTGCTTGGATGATGCATGAAGTGGGATCGGTGCGCGGAGGATCGAGAGCGGCGATCGCGTGCGCAGCGGTCAATTCAATGATCCCACTAAATTTGTGGGGATCACAAGGGGTGGGCTAATTGAAACCTAATTTTCCATAAATATCATGATGGTCTCATCACATGCCCCCAAAATTCTCGGTTCTTAGAGCCGAATCGTGAGAAGAGCAAGGATTTTTTACGTGTTTTCCTCTGCGGCGATGATGACGGTGATGAACAAAAAGGTTCCCCTCTGCGACGATGATGATGGTGATGAACGAAAAGGTTCCTGCAGGAGCGACAGACGACGATGCGCATGCCAAAATATGTGGTTAATTGTTCGAACGGGAAAGATGTGTTCGGAGGCGAAGGCGCGCGAAGGAGTAGATGTGCAAAGGGGGTGATGTGCAAAGGCGGAGATTCACGGGTACGCGCAGGTCTGCGCGGGTGTGCGCATGTGTGCAGTTCCGCGCAAGCGCCAGCCTGTGCCTGCGCGGAACCGGTCGCGCACATCCGCGCGCTCTTGGTCGTGCGCGCGCGCGTAGTGGTGTGTGCGCGCCCGCGCTCGCTCTCGGGTGCGCATGCGCACCTGGGTGAGCGCCCGCTAGGGCGCGCCATGCACTTAGGCGCGCGCGGTGGAGCGCACGGACCCGGGCATACGCACCTGCTCGCAAACCCCAGGCGCACGCACGCGCTTTGGTACGAGTGCGCACGAGCGTGCGCACGCACACCTGGGCGCGCGCGTGCGTGAGTGCATCCGAGCACACGCCTTGGCTCTTTCGGTCGCGTGCATATGTGTGCTCCGGAGCGTGTCTTTTTGCGTGCGTATTCGTGCTTGTGACTGGGCTGCAGATGCTCACGCGCAGGGGCTCATTTGAGCGCCAAAGTTGAGATCGTCACGTAGCCTACCTCGGTTCTGCGAACAAATTGTATCCTGAAGTTGATAGTGGAGTTTGAACGGCACGGGCACGGTCACGTGATTTTTTACCCGGTTGAGGGATTTTCCACGATAAAACTGTTTTGCGCATTTGTTCTCTTATTCTGTGACGGTTGGCGCGTTCGACCGCTCCCGGTCTAAGACGGTTCAATCGAGACCGGTTTAGGTGAGCCAAGTTTGGCCGCAACAAAAGTAATATTGCACTAGGTATCAAATAGCTTGCTAAAAGGAATTTGATGATCAATAAGTAGTGCAGTAAGAGGTTTTTCTAATGCGGGAAAGGTGAAATATCTAACTATTTTTGAAACATTTATCTATTTGCAGCAAAGTACGCACTCTAAAATCAGAGTCCAAGTTGCACAATTCAGATTATGTTAGTAAAAAAAATATAAAGTGATGTAACAATGCTAAACCGTACAAAAAAAGCAATCTTCTGTTGCTTTTTTATATAAAACAATGATATTTGGTGCATAACATTTTAAAGGTTAAGTTGTAAAAAGAGACCTGAATTGAATTCAGGTTAATCCGAGTGATTGAAATAGACAGCAAACATTTGCAAGATGCTCTAATGCGGAATCATTCAGTATCCAGTAGAGACAAATGAGGATAATTAAAACCAATAGTTTTCAGTGAGGCGTTGCTCAATTGCCTTCATATAAATGAAATTGTTTGGTGAAATTGAGAATAGCTTTGATAGCAGTCTACGTGAAAGTGTGTGCAAGCCAAAAGGTGAAAAATGAAAACTTTTCAACATGATTTTTTAAACATTATCATACGATTGAAATGTATCTCTCTAGGTGCGGTAAACACATCTAAGTGTATCTCATCAATATTAACACTCAAGAAGAACTATATTATTAAATTGCATGGAAGTGGAAATACGCGGGGACTGACATGTGGAAAGAAATAGCAATCCATTAATCCTTTTTCGAAAAAAAACTTTCGTCAAACAATAAGCTACGGATCATACCAGCACATAAAAACGCTAAGTCTCTTCATATTTGGACCGGAAATAGGAATCAATTTTTTAACAAATTTATCGGTAACTGTATCCATATGAGCCATACATAATGCTTCCAAACAATTCAGCTTCTTCAATGCAGACAAAATAGACATCGCGTCCGCACGAATGCAACCTTTCATATAAACTTCTTGCAAAACAGGTCCCAACTTCTTAACTAAAGATTTGATTCCTTTGGAGTTTGGATGTTATATATTTGCACCAACTCAAATCTAAAGATTTTAAGAGAGGAGCTGAAGAAATAATTGTATTTAAGTCTTTATCTGACAGAAGTTTAGCATCATGTAAGGATAGATTATTAAGTGATGGCAAACAATTTAGAGCTTTAGCTATTGTATACTTCACTATATCATCAAGCAACCAATCACCACAGATACCTACACATCCATAAAAGCAAGAAGCAATTATATGATAAATTATAATAGTGAAAACAATATTACGATAAAAATAAGAAATCCTTTAAGCCGGGCATAGCTTGGGAAGGCAAAAAAAATGAGCATGTGAACACTTTATATAAAATGAGAACCAACACATGCACATAGCATAGTCATGGCCAAAAAGCCCGATCGGGTCCGGTCGGGCCCGGGTTATTTTCAACCAGGCTCAGCCCGGGCCCAACTTAAACCGAGCCGGGCCGGGCTCGGGCTCCCTCTCAAGGGGGAGCCCGGTTAGGCCCTTCAGGCCAGCCCGGGCCGACCTGAATTTAAAAGGCGGGATTTTAAGCCCGCCTATGATTAGGCGGGATTTTAAGCCCGCCTATTATTAGGCGGGATTAAAAATCCCGCCTGACGGGATTTTGCTTAGCCCGGCGCCGGGCTCAGGCTAGCACAGCGTCGGGGCTTTGCCCAGCCCGGGCCGGGCCGGGCAACCGGCCAAAATGGGGCCCAGAAAGAGCCCCAAGCCCGGCCTTGGCCCGGGCCGGGCTTTTTTCGGGTCAGGGCTGGGCTTTCTGATCCCGGCTATTTGCCCACGACTAACATAGCATGCATCATTTTAATTAGCACATGAAATTTGCACTACTAGAGAAAAAAATACCTTCAACCTATCAAAATTGAATTCAGAGAAAACCTCCTCAATTTGCCCTTTAAATTTCCAAGAACCACCGCTCAAGTATATTTTAGTGGGAAACCTCATGATAAAAAAATGAAGGATGTCGGAAGACATATATCCTGAACGGCATATCTGAGCTGCAATCTTATGTATGAGAGAATCGGGCAAGCCTTCAAGTGACTCAATCTTTTATATATTGTCAGAGAGAACTTTCACGCACTGGTCTTGCAACGAGGGGGCTGGAATTTCAAAGGACGGAGGCTCACGCATGGAAGGCGTCAACGGAAGATTTGCATTATGACTGAACAATAATTTTCTATCTTCAACGACCTTCAAAGCCACAGAGAAAGGGCCAAACCAATTTTTTGTTCTTTCTTAGCATCAAAAGTTGAATTATCAAATCTCACTTCAATTTCTTCTTCATATTCAACTTTAAAGAACGGTCCTCCTCGAATTTTGTAAAATTCGAACAGACCGACTGCCTTTTCTGGGCTAATTACACCACTCTGCTCCCTTGAACCAGTTTTTTTCCTGTTTGTTCATCTTGGCTAACTAGATTTTTATATCCGCTCTCTAAAAATTCAGCCATCTTCTTGTCTTTTTCTTCTCTGTTGTACCACTTCTCATGTGTCAAGCCATCAATAATTTGTCTTTCTTCAGCATTAAGAGCAATTTCAGACAAGTGATCTTGCAAAACTGGTTTTCCAGTTTCTTCATCTTTGCGGGTCAGCTTTTCAGATTGGCTCTCTAACAGTTCGACCACATCAGCACTAATAAAATCTGAATTTGTGCCCATACCTAATTGATCTTCTAGAAAAACTAATTCATCCTGCTCTGTATTGTCATTGTCATTGCTTCCGCCATCACCCTGCTCCGCAACTTTTCTCTTCATATTTTTGACTGTTCTTGAAACAATTTTTGGGTCGCTGGCCTTTGATTATGGAGGGAGGAGTGAAGGTTGAGTGTTTCTTGGGTTGCTAGACTTTGATTGTGGAGGGAGGAGTGAAAGGAGTGGCGAGGAAGGAGACGAGGATGATGTGATCATGTCGCCGGCACGTCTGTGCCGTCTAGTCTTTATTTACTTTAGATATTGTCGAAGTTATGTTATTGTATTGTCGTTTATTTATTTCTTGTCATGGACGTTTATGTTTAAATTTCTTGTATTGTGACCCGGCGCGTGAGACTCACCACCTCACGTGACCCTAAGTGGATCGATCCGGTTTGGAATGTGCGGGCGGGTCGTATTGTTATTTTGTTTATCATAAAACAACCTTGCGGAAATTAATTTTTTTGTCTAATTGAGGGGAAAAGGGGAGGGGCTTATAAATAGCCTTCTAAATGAAACCCTAGGCAGCGGAGGATAATACCGAGATCGAGCTTCTCTCTCGGTGAAATCCCGCCGCCAATCCTTCTTCTCCCTCGTCACGCCGAGGAGCCCTCCTCCACCACCGATCCTCTACACCAATCCCTCCGGATGTCACCCCGCCAACTACCTCACCTGAGCTCTGTTCTCTCCGCTGGAACGTCGCCCGTGCAGCCATCCTTCGTCGCCAATCTTCTACACCAACACCTCCGCCAGTCGTCCCGCCAGTAACCTCACCTGAGCCCCGTTCTCTCCGTTGGAACGTCGTCCGTGCAGCCCACCTCCGCCTACCGTCCTCATGTTGCGCAGCCCGAGCTCTGGCCCTCCGCCGGATCTCGCGTGTGCAGTCCACTGTTACCTCCTACACTCCAGCCATTTCCTCTTCCGCCTTCCCAAACATTCACCACCACGTCTTCATTTACTTGTGGTGACCGAAACGCGAAGGATCGAAAAGCTATTGTGGAAGCCCCCGGTGAGATCTCTCCTTTCCCCTCCCCTCAATCGTCTTTATCTACGTTTATTATGAAAATTTCAGCAAGGTTGTTCTCACCCTCGAGTAGCATGCGCTCGCCCTAATCCTTCCTCGCCGTTTGTTCATCACATTTTTGTGCGGCACGTTTTGATTAAATTAACTGCACTCGGTTAAGTTTGTTACCTAGACTTAGGAAGTTTGAAGTCTGGTTTGCATCAATTTGGTGTGGCTGCTGGGATATCTCACTTCTATTGTGGGATAGCCGAGCGTTTCTATTTTTTAATTCCTAATTTCTGAATTTACGGGCTATTTTACAGTTTGTCCATGGAATCACGGGTAGAACACCTAGAGGGAAATCTGGGATATCTGAGTAAGCGTATGGAAGAGAATATGACGGCCATCGCCACACTCTCATTATCAGTGAGAGACACAAATCAAGTCATGTTAGGGTTGCGCACATCAGTTAACAATCTGGAGGCTCGATACCACTTAGGGGGCCCTCCTGCACAACCCCCTACTCCTCCAGCAGGACCACCGACACCTCCTACGCTAGAACCCCAACCAGTTCATCACGAACATGGTTATCCACCTACGTGGGATGCGGGTATCAAATTGGATGTTGGGGATTTTGAGGGCACACTCGAACCTGAGGTGTGTCTTGACTGGTGCGAGCGACTTGAGCGATTCCTCAGTTGGAAGAGCACCCCTGCCCACCAACAGGTGGAATATGCCCCCATGAAACTGAAAGGCCCCGCACTCACTTGGTGGGGGCAAGTTGAGCGGATGTGGTACACTATGGGGCAACCTCCTGTCATCACATGGGTTGAGTTCAAAGCCCAACACAAGAAGAGGTATGTCCCAGCCGATTTCATGCAAACCTTGTATCGAAGGTATCACAACCTTCGACAGGATAAGCAAACCATCGATGAATACATGAACGAGTTCATGGTCCTCCAATCACGATTGGATCTGAAGGAGAAAGATCATATGGTCGTGGCCCGCTATCTGAATGGGTTGCGATACGCGATACGAGACCAACTGGAGCTGCACGATTTCCGAGACTTGGGGGAGATCTCCAGTCGAGCCCGCCGAGTGGAAGCTCTCCAGAAGAGGACATCTGGGTCGAAGTTGGCTGATAGAACTAATTACTCTTCCTCTTCGACGTCGGCCACTCGGGCGGCTTTGTCGCCCACCTCTGGTCTACCTTCTAGTGTCAGCCACGCATTGCTAGCCCCTTCCCATGCGGGCCTCTCCTCGAGTTCCGTAAAAGGGAAGGAGGTTGTCACCACTAAACCGATCTTCCGTTGTTTCAAATGTATGGAGCCGGGACATAAATCATCTGAGTGTCCAAGACGACAGTTTACCGCGGTTGTTGAGGCTGACAATGGACGAGACCCGGAGTATGGTATCTGGGAGAGCGATTTAGTCAGAGAGACAGAGGACCCCCTTAAGGGAGCTTGTGAGGTCGAGGGTGAGCAGCCCAATCAGTTGGTTTATGTCATACAGCATAGCCTGCATGCATCGAGAGTTACCACTGACGACGCTTGGGTGCGGCATAGTATTTTTCGCACCACCGCTCGCATTCAGGAGCACTATTGTTCTATTATCGTTGATAGTGGTAGCATGGAAAATTTAGTCTCCCAGCGCATGGTAGAGAAGTTAAACCTCCAGACTCAGAAACTGGAGCGTCCATATGAGTTATCCTGAGTGAGTAGTGGCACCACAATTGTCACAACCCGCATTTCCTCAACGAGTACCTCGTATCAGAGCAAGAGGAACTACGGGTTATGATGCCACGTCGTGCAGGGGATAACTGCACACGCTCAGGCAACCCTTGACGCTTCCTTTATGAATTGAAATTCAACAGTTAGATGTAAGAAAACTAGTTCATTTGATGGCCGTATCCCTCGGCCTTAGGTATCAAAACACATTGGTACGGCGTACAAGTTCAACATGTCCTGCTCAAACCGCAGGAGCAAAAGGCAAAACACATGTCCATTCCATCATTCATAGGCCAAGAAATTACGATACTAGTGAAGCATAGCAGCGGTTAAGTTCAATTTCGCAAGGGTCTTATCGGTGGCGGCCCTAAAGTGGAACGCACCAAACAAAACCAGCCCAAGTTGGGGCCAAAGTGGTCTCTCTAACCACAAAAACAAAACCCGGTGGCCACAGGCTGAAACCACACCACCCCTTGCAAAATGCTCACACAAACGCTCCTGTCATAGGCCTCTGACACGGCCGTGTGCCAGGCCGTGTGCCTCAAGCGGTGGTCAACCGACTTATCCAAACCAGTGACACGCCCATGGGACACGCCCGTGTCATGGGCCGTGTCACCAACACGCCCTCAGACACGCCCGTGTGTGTGGCCGTGTGCCTGGTGAAAAAAAATCCCAAATCATCCCGAGACTTCACACGGCCTTGGACACGCCCGTGTCCCAGGCCGTGTGCCCAAACACGGCACAAAGACACGCCCTGTCGAAATCCTTCGGCGGGCGTCGACCTGATTGGACACGCCCTGTGACACGCCCGTGTCACAGGCCGTGTGCAACTTCTCGACACTCGACACCCAGTCCCGACACTCGACGATCGTCGAGTAACAGTCGCCGAGTACACGACACGGCCTTGGACACGGCCGTGTCCTTGGCCGTGTGCCTCCTCTACACATCGTCGAGTGAAAAAAATTCGTCGAGACAAAGCCCGATCGTCGACACAACCTCGACACGCCCTGCGACACGGCCGTGTCGCAGGCCGTGTCAACTGACACGCCCTGGGACACACCCGTGTCCCAGGCCGTGTTACCCAAAAAAGTTCCTGTTTTGAAAAAAAGTTTCTGTCTCGTCCTAGACCAGTTTTGCCTTAAAAACTTTTTACCATTTTTTTTGGTTTTCCTGGACCAGCAACTTGCTTTGAGAAACATTTCCCGGGCGCGAAAAAGTGCAACCATTCCCTAAGAGGCCTCACCGAATCCCTTATTTGGACTCTGGTTTGCTGGGGAATCGTGCAACTCGGCTACCAAAACAGCCACTCGCAAGCCCGCGGGAAAACCATGCTCGAACAATAGTCAAAGCCAACGTAACGCCCATCATGCGTACGTAATCAAAACAAAAAAATCCGGGGCGTTACAATCACTCCCCCTAACAAAAAGTTTCGCCTCGAAACTTTTCACAAAAACCAAACACACAAGCAAACCAAAACATGAATCCAATCAAACACTAAATCACATACCAGCTTACGGGAACAAATGAGGGTGAGCCGCCCTCATCGTTGACTCGAGCTCCCACGTCGCGCTTTCCACCTCCTGATTTTTCCATAACACTTTTACCATAGGAATCTTCTTTTTCCGCAACACACGATCTTGGGAGTCCAATATCCGGATGGGCATCTCCTCATAAGAAAGGTTGGGCGCTAATTGCGGCACAACGTCCAACACTTGCTTGTCATTCCGCACACACTTGCGCAGTTGGCTCACATGAAACACATTGTGAACACCAGGAAAGTTCACGGGTAATTCCAGTTTGTAAGCGGATGCACCAACTCGCGCAAGAATCTTGAAGGGACCCACAAATCTTGGGTCTAATTTGCGCACTTTTCCAATCTTTTAATCCCAACCATTGGGGAGACTTTCAAGAAAACAAAATCCCCCACCGCAAATTCTAATTCCGACCTTCGTCGGTTGGCATACTTTTCATATCGCTCTTGGGCGATTCGGAGCTTCTCCCGAATAAGTCGTACTGCAACTTCCATATCTTCGAGCGCCTCTGGACCCAACAAAGGCCGCTCGCCAACCTCAGCCCAAAAGAGTGGGGTCCGACATCGTCGCCCATATAACGCTTCGAACGGAGCCATTTGCAAGCTTTCTTGATAGCTATTATTATACGTGAACTCATAAGCCGCAAACGTTCATCCCATGCTCCGCCATACTCAAGAATGTAACATCGAATCATATCTTCTACAATTTGATTTACTCTTTCGGTTTGGCCATTCGTCTGAGGATGATAAGCCGTGGAGTATCGCAAATCTGTCCCCAAACCCTCTTGTAAACTGCGCCAAAAACGAGAGGTAAAGCGGGAATCTCGGTCTGAAATGATATTCATCGGCACACCATGCAGTCGGATGATCTCGTTCAAATAGAGCTCCGCTATTGTTTTCATCGGGTAGTTGACCTTAAAGGGTATGAAATGAGCACACTTGGTCAACCTATCCACGATCACCCACACGGAGTCATGTCCTCGGGGAGATCTTGGTAAACCGGTAATAAAATCCATTGAGATGCTTTCCCACTTCCAGGTTGGAATCTCCAATGGTGTCAATTTGCCACCAGGCTTCCCATGATCAGCTTTCACCCGCCTGCAGGTATGACATTCTGACACAAACTGCGCTATATCACGTTTCATTCCATACCACCAGACAATTTGTTTCAAATCACGGTACATTTTGTTGAGCCTGGATGGTAGGCCATACTTGCGCCGTGTGCTTCCTTACACACCATCTCGCGAATATCCCCAACCGCGGGAATACAAAATCGTCCACGATACTTTAACGTGCCTGCACCATCAATCGCAAAATCTGGTAATTCATCCTTTTCCGTCCGAAGAAATAAATGTAACAGATCAGGATCATCTTTTGATGGTGTCTTGTAAGCACCAGTCATGACGGTTCTTCTATTGCCGAATGACTTTGCGGATCATATTTGCCCACGCAATATCCATCAGTAGAAATTCCTCTACAAGACGGTCGACGGAAAGATGAAATAATTTCCCCGTCTTCCGACTCAAAGCATCGGCTACGACATTCGCTTTCCCGGATGATATTGAATGTCCACATCATAATCAGCTACATACTCAAGCCATCGCCGTTGGCGCAAATTAAGTTCTTTCTGCGTGAAGACATACTTCAAGCTTTTATGATCTGTAAAGATTTTACACTGCGCACCATATATCAAGTGTCTCCACAACTTCAATGCAAATATCACCGCTGCAAACTCCAAATCATGCGTTGGGTAATTCTTTTCATGAAGTTTCAACTGTCGAGACCCATACGCAATCACCTTTTGTCTTGCATTAACACACATCCAAGTCCAACGTGCGACGCATCCACGAACACGTCATAATCCTTTCCTTCTATTGGCAAGATTAACACAGGAGCGGTACATAACCTGTGTTTGAGTTCCAGGAAGGAGGTCTCACACTTGTCATTCCATTCAAATGCTACATTATTCTGGGTTAAGCGAGTCAAAGGTGCGGCCAACGTAGCAAAACCTTCTACAAATCTGCGATAATAGCCGGCCAAGCCCAAGAAGCTTCGAATTTCCTTGGGTGTTTTCGGTCTTCTCCATTCCATGACCGCAGAAATCTTTTCGGGATCCACTGAAATACCATGGTGATTAATGACATGACCAGAAAAGCAACTTGCGGCAACCAAAACTCGCATTTGCTTAGCTTGGCGAATAACCGTTGCTCTCGCAAGGTGGCTAATACTAATCGCAGATGCTGTTCATGCTCCTCAGCACTACGGGAGTAGACAAGAACGTCATCAATAAAACCACCACAAATTTATCCAAGTAGTCCTTGAACACCCTGTTCATCATATCCATGAAGGCTGATGGCGAGTTGGTCAAACCAAACGACATCACCAGAAATTCAAAATGACCATGTCGTGAGCGAAAATGCAGTCCGCGGAATATCCGACTCCCGGACCCTGAGCTGATGATAGCCCGAGCGGAGATCAATCTTCGAAAATACGGAACTGCCACGTAGTTGTTGATCAAACAAATCATCGATTCTTGGCAGTGGGTACTTGTTTTTAATCGTCACCTTGTTCAATTCCCGGTAATCGATGCAAAGCCGCATCGACCCATCTTTCTTCTTCACAAATAACACCGGTGCACCCCAAGGTGATGAACTCGGTCTGATAAACCCTTTTGCCAATAAGTCATCCAACTGGGTACGTAACTCTGCTAGCTCACGCGGGGGGGCCATTCTATACGGCGCTTTCGCAATAGGTCGCGTACCCGGTTCCAAGTCAATAACGAACTCAACATCACGATCAGGGGAAGACCAGGAAGATCAGTAGGAAAAACATCTGGGAAGTCACGCACAACAGGAATCTCCTCTAAATGTGGCAAAACAGCACTAGTCCCCACAACGGAGACAAAACAAGCAAAACCGTCGGAACAAACAACGTCTGAACACATACCGCCGAAATTCCTGGAGTATCCTGGCATGAATCCCCATAAACACTTCCCGGTTGACCATTGTCCTTGAGAAAATCCAAGCGCTTTCCTCTGCACTGGATGACGGCGTCATAGCGGGATAACCAGTCCATGCCCAGAATGACGTCAAAATCGTCCAACTCGATCACCTTGAAATCAGCCCTTGCTATGAAATCGCCCAACAAAATGGGACAATCAAGAAGACCCCAGTCTGCCACCACAGAAGCACCGGAAGGAAATTTCACCAAAAACGCATTCCCACTCGATCTGGTGTTAAATGATACCGATCTAGAAAGGTTCGCGCCACAAATGAATGGGTCGCGCCAGAATCAAACAGAACACGCGCCCAACGGTTCTTTACCTTAAAGTTTCCTATAAGGTATATATGTTATGCTAAGAGCTACACATAATAGGCATACACAAAACGAGAACCAGAGGAATGAATCGAACCTGAAATAACCTGAGGTGATGTCTGCGCTTCCTCTGAAGAGACCACATTCAACTTTCCTTTGCCTTTGTCCAAGCGCGGAGGTGGAGGCAAAGCCTGGAGTGGTGCGGGTTGCAACACAGCTTGACCCTGTGGGCACTTTGCGCGAAGATGTCCCGGTCTGCCACACTGGAAGCATACCTTGTCTTTGGCCCAGCAGCAGCTCACATCATGACCTCTTCTCCCACAAAATGTACACTCCAAGTCTCTGGTTGGCGCACCCTGAATGGCGTGCACCTGCTCCTTCTTTTGCATTCCCAACCGCTTGAAACATTTTTCAAACGGGTGACCGGTTCGGCCACAGAAGCTACATAGTTCCTTCTTCTTTACGTCTGACTCGTGGGACATTTTCTCTCCCACCAGCTGTCTCTTGCCCTGCCTCATCTGCTGCCCTCTTTGTTTGGCATTTCGATAGCCTCCACCTTCAACGCAGCCTCAACCACAGTAGCGTAACTCGTCGCTCCATAAGCACTTGCGAACTGCTGCACGTCGCTGCGGAGTCCGCCCAAAAATCTTGACTCGGTCAGCTTCCGTAGTCACCAAGCTCGGAGCGAACCTACTTAACTTGCTAAACTCAATTTCATACTCACTAACTGTGAGTTTCCTCTGCTTCAAGTACAAGAAGTCATTCATCAGGCGGTCCCTTTCCACTGCCGGTAGAAATTTGCGCCGTACCAGTTCTTTGAACGCTTCCCACGAACAGCCCGCCCCTAGGCCTTCCTTTTCTCGTAACCACCATCCTTTCGCCAATCCTTTAAGTTGATAGGCAGCAAGCATCACCTTCTGGTCCTCAGTCACACCAGCGTACACAAACATTTCTTCCAATGTAATCACCCAATCATCCAAGATCACGAAGTCTGCTTTTCCATCATACGTCGGTGGTCCAAGTCGTTGAAACTGCGAGATGAAAGTCATCGCAGGAGGAACCACAACTGGGGTGTCACTGCCACGGAAGGAGTCGAACTAGTGGGGCCTCTAACCGTCTCTTGTCCTCTTGTGCCAGCCCAGACATAGCGGATGACATAGCTTGAAGCTGGGACTGCACTTCCTGCACCTGCCTCGTCAAAGCCTCATTACTTTGGCGAAGACTATCTATCAGCGCATTATTCTGCGCGGCCGAAGACTCACCCTCGGATTGGGGAGTTTGCCTTGTCACTGGACGCTTCGACATCCTATAACACGTTCACTCGTATCAAGCTCAAGCCCAACAAAACACCCAACGGCTATGTCCAGACCATACAGAGAACAATATGAACATCAACTGCTAACTTGCTCTGGGAGTTTGAGGATGATGGTATGCCTAACCTAAAGATGACTCACCGTCATCCCACTAACTTGTGCCTAAACCATGAATGCATGACTATCTTTGACCCAAAACCATGTGTGTACAGGTGTCCTCATGTACGTCTTAGCTTGGCACGTTGTGCTCATGCAATGTTATGTTATGCGTGCTGTGCTATGCATTCTAGAAAAGGCCTTAATGCATGACATGAGTGGTCGTACGCATCACAATGCTATGCATCCCATACTACATAGCATTGCATGCAACGAAGAAAAGAAAACGTGCTAGTCGCATCCATGTGGTGAGGTTATGCATCTCATACTACATAACTCTCACATGTTGCCCCTATGGTGGATCCATATACAACCACATATTATGCATCCCATACTACATAATATGCCCCGTATACTTTTGTTCATGCCATGAGTGTAGTGTACGTGCTTCAGCCAAGACATACTGATGGCACCTCGGTGTGTGTATGAAATGATGCTTACACTCACAAAACAAAAAGGAAAGTTTGCCCGACCAATGTCAAGCAAACCTGGCTCTGATACCAACTGTCACAACCCGCATTTCCTCAACGAGTACCTCGTATCAGAGCAAGAGGAACTACGGGTTATGATGCCACGTCGTGCAGGGGATAACTGCACACGCTCAGGCAACCCTTGACGCTTCCTTATGAATTGAAATTCAACAGTTAGATGTAAAAAAACTAGTTCATTTGATGGCCGTATCCCTCGGCCTTAGGTATCAAAACACATTGCGCGTAGCGCGGCAAATCCTTTATTTACTTATGACGATCTCCTATATGCAGTCTATAGTGATCTTACTATAAGAAATCTCTTTATTTACGTTCTTTGGAAAATACGTTTTAATTTATCAAGTCATGTATGCATGAGATACAATAATAGTTTTGGTTTAGCTTCAAAATACCTAATGCAACCTACCATAAATCCGTCCCAAGAGCAAAAAGACATCATCTACATGAGTCACATAGCAGTTTCGTATTCATATATCACAAGTAAAGTAGGCCACCAATGGGCGCCAACAGCTGACACGAACCCATTGGGGCACATGTAGGTCTGTACAACAAAGAAAAGAACTACCTTGCTAAGTAAGCTCGGTTAGCTCCCAAGAAACGCCTCCAACAACTTAGCCGCTCAACCGGCTACAACCTGCACCTGAGGCATTCAAGAAGAATACCTCAGCAATCCTCGAAGATACAACAAAAAAGAAGAGCAGTATCCTGAAGGGGCTTACCGACCCCGAGCAATGACATATAAGTAAAGAAAACAAGTGGAAAATGCACCAAACACATGCCAAACGCACCAAGTGCGTACAAGTTCAACATGTCCTGCTCAAACCGCAGGAGCAAAAGGCAAAACAATGTCCATTCCATCATTCATAGGCAAGAAATTACGATACTAGTGAAGCATAGCAGCGGTTAAGTTCAATTTCGCAAGGTCTTATCGGTGGCGGCCCTAAAGTGGAACGCACCAAACAAAACCAGCCAGTTGGGGCCAAAGTGGTCTCTCTAACCACAAAAACAAACCCGGTGGCCACAGGCTGAAACCACACCACCCTTGCAAAATGCTCACACAAACGCTCCTGCCATGGTTCACAAATTCGCCTCGCAAAACGCCCCATAACCCAAGGTAACACGTTTCCTTTCAACGCCCTTACACACATTGACTATCACTTTCCAACGTAGAGTGTGATAAGTACATAAATCACATGCTTTGTAAGGCTATATGACATAAGAGAGTTTGAAAGATACATAAATCACATGTTTGGAACATGAATCATATGTTTTTGATCAAGGAAAATCACCCTCTTGATAGGGCAAATTAGCTACATGAATTAAGCTAGCATAGGGCAAATTGATAAGTACATGAATCACAAACCTAAACATGGGAGAGCAAAGTCGTTTAGCATAATTAACGTAAGGACTTAGCTACTTTGAATTTAGCATAGGGAATTTTAGCATAGGGACTTAGCTAATTTGAATTTAGCCTAGGAATCTAGCATAGAACAAACAAGAGGAGGCATCATAATTTGAATCAAGAGAACAAACTAGCATAGGGGAATGGAAAGAGCAATACTAAGGCTAATAAGGAAGAATTCAACACAAGGTCGAAAGCTAGGAAAATTGAATCAAAAACGAAGATTGGCAAGGGTGGAGAACACCGTTTGCCTAAACCGAGGCGATGCCGCGACGCTGCTCTCTTTTCTTGCCTTGCTTGAGCCTTTCTCTCTTTGCTTTCTCTTTAAGAATGAAGAAGAAGAGGAAGAGAAGATAAAAGGAGAAGAAGGATTGCTTGCTCTGATTTCGGCCTATAGAAAAAGAAGAAGAAGCTTCAGCCCTTGGATCCAGCTGAAGGAATGTACGGCCACGATTCGGCCAAAAACACTAAATTTGACATCGACACGGCCTCTGACACGGCCGTCGTGTGCCAGGCCGTGTGCCTCAAGCGGTGGTCAACCGACTTATCCAAACCAGTGACACGCCCATGGGGACACGCCCGTGTCATGGGCCGTGTCACCAACACGCCCTCAGAACCCGCCCGTGTGTGTGGATCGTGGAACAGCCTGGTTGCCCCCCACCCCCAAAACATCCCGAGACTTCAACCGGCCTTGGACACGGCCGTGTCCCAGGCCGTGTGCCCAAACACGGCACAAAGGACGCCCTGTTCGGAATCC